>OW029940.1:0-27500 GCA_932305915.1 Agriopis marginaria | reverse complement strand
GGCGCTTGTAGGCCCGGCCCGCGAGCTATTCCCTAACGTGATCAGGGTTTTTTATTACATGACATATTTTGACTTTAATAGGTTACATCTTAAACTATGTGGTTTTATTCATAAGTACATTTTTATCTTTATTTTAGGTTCTATTATTTAGAGAGGCTTTCGCTCTCTGAAGTTGACAATTTATTTCTTAAAATTATATTACCTTTTAACATTTATTCTATTTATTTAAGTTCTATATTTAATCTAATCACTATAATATTATACATCTTTCTCTTATGTCTATGTTAGTGCACTTATATAATAATATATGTGTTAAACATTGTTTATTTATCCATTACTTATTTCTAATCACTACTTTATTTGTTATATATATACAGAACTTTAAGAAGTTTTCACATGCTTCTTTACTATTTATAATTTGGGCTATGTTTTCTATTTTTAATTCAGTTTCGATCAATTGTTCAACCTCGAACCTTTCTCGACAAAATATTGGGCATTCTATTAGGATATGGGGAACTGACTCGAGTTTGTTTGGTTCACAAATGCACGATGGGCTCTCTTTGCACTTGAATCTGTGCAGGTATTCGGAGAACCCACCGTGCCCTGTGAGGATCTGTGTGAGCAGGCCAGTTGGTTTTATATTTTTCACGGGCCTGAAAGCCAAGACCGCATCAGGTAGGAAAATTTTTGTGATGCTTGCGGTTTGCTCAGACTTATATCTCCGATTCCATTCGTCGAGCGTGACCCTTCGGATCTGTCGCTTGACGAATGAAATCGGACAAAGCTCGTAGTTTGGTTTGGTCTTGGATTTCAGGGCCGCGTCTTTGGCCAGACTGTCTGCTCTCTCGTTCCCCTCGAGTCCTGCGTGCGCCTTTATCCAGTACAACTGGACTTCTTTATTTTGGCTGCTGCACTGTTGAAGGTTTTTACGGATTTGGACTGCGAGGGGACCGAGCGAGCTGTTGTTGACCACTGCTTCCAGTGCTGACCGCGAGTCACTATAAATTCCGGCGCTGGGCTCCGGATTTCTTGTGATTTCTTCGGTGGCTTTACAGAGGGCTAACAATTCAGCCTGGTAGACCGTGCAGTAGGATGACAGCAGAAATTTTCGGTTTTTAGTTTCGGCGGCACCCTTCCAAAGGGAATATGCCGCTCCAACTTTACCTTCAATTTTGCTGCCATCAGTGTAAATTCGTACTGCATGCCCACTGTACCTGTCTACGGCATTTTGGTCGTCCAGGCAAATGAATTGTCTCCCTCTGTGCTCTGCCGGGTGTGGGGAATCTGTGTAAGCTAACCTCCGCTCGATCTCTCTGTCTCCTAGCTCCGGCCGTGCTACCCCCCTCCTAGCCTCGTACAGAGCTGCGGCTTCTTGTATCCTGAGGTCTAGGGGTAGGAGCCCGGCCAGGACCAGTGCCGAGTTCAGAGAGACCGTCCGGTAGGCTTTACAGATTTTTTGCGCAAATCCCCGTTGTAATGCGTTGAGTTGCTTCCGGAGCCCTCGTTTCTCTGCCGCCGGCGCCCATGCACTGGCTGCGTACGTGACCACTGGCTCTACTACTGCCGTGTAGATTACTCTAATTACCTCCGGGTGGAGGCCCCAGCTGACCCTGGCGGCTCTGGATAGCTGTTTGTACAGCATTGACACCTTTCTGCAGATGTAGCTTGCATGGGTGTTAAAGGTCAGCTTGTGGTCGATCCAGAGTCCCAGGATCTTCATTTCGTTCGTCAAAGCAATGTCGACTCCGCCCATGTTCAGGTGTGGGATGTCAAATTTCAGCTTTCGCGTCAGGACCATTGCATTTGTTTTATGCGGAGCGAACTTCAGCTTGTTTTGTACACCCCACTCCCGGACATGTGCGAGGGCGGCATTTGCCTGTTGCTGAACTTCCAGCGCAGTATCCCCATCGAAGACTAGCACCACGTCATCTGCAAATGCCTGACAGTAGTCACCTCGCTTTATCAGGCTTTGGAGCAGTGGATCGATGAGGAGGTTCCAGAAGATCGGTCCGCCGATCGATCCTTGTACGCAACCTTTCGTTGTGATTCTGGAGACCTCCTCTCCGGCGTACCTGATCCGCACCTTGCGGTCTCTCAGGTAGCTGTCCACCACTCTTCTGATATTTATTGGACATTGTTCCTCAGCCAGACGGGTTCTAATCTTAGGCCACCAGGCGCTGTCGAAGGCTCCCTCTATGTCCAATGATACCATAACTAGCAGTTTTTTCTGTCGTAACTTGCCTAGAATATACTGGATCAGGTCATAGAGGGAATCTTCCGTGCTTCTCTGGGGCATAAACCCGTACTGGCAAGTACTCAACCTTGGTGCGAGGTGCCACTTTATTCGGCCTACAATCAGTTTTTCCAGGATTTTGCCCATCACTGGCAGAAGGCCAATCGGTCGGTAGGATTTCGGCGCTGTGTAGTCGTCCTTCCCAGGTTTCCGGAGAACCACTACGGTCGCCTCCTTCCAGATGGTAGGGAAGTATCCGAACTCTAGGCATTTATTTGCCAGTGATAGGCAAATCTCCGGTTTTTGAAGGATTGCTTTTTTGCAGATGTCCGCTGTTATTCCGTCGGCACCGGGTGCTTTTTTGGGGTTAAAACTCTCCACAGATGCCATAAGCTCTACCATAGTAAACGGCGGGTCATGTTTTTCAGCATGCTTCCAACTGTTTACTTTTTCGGCTTCTATTCTTGTTAATCTGTGGTCGTTGTTGTCTTCCGCTGTGTCGTCTTCTGGGTAAAATGTTCTGGCCAGAAGTTCAGCCGATTCGTTTTGGCTCAGGACTCTCCCATTTTCGACGAGGGGCAGATCCTCTCGCCTTTTTGTTACCCTACCTATAACTCTATAAATCCCCTCCCATACCCCCTCCCTGTCCTGTTTCTCACAGAAATGCTTCCAGCTTCTTGTCTGTGCTAGTTTGGCCTCGTGTTCATACTTTTCTTTTGCTTGCAGGTACTCACCGACTACTCTGGCTCTCCGGACCGGCGCTGCGCAGCGGATTCTACGTTTCCTGGTGGCGACTTCCTTCTTCAGCCGGACGAGCTCTTCTGACCACCATGGTAAGTTATTTTTATTTTTGATTTTTATTTTGGGTATACTAATATTGCTAGTTTCTTTTATTATATTTATGTATGTATGTATTATATTTTCTAAATGCTCATTGTTTGCAATTTTATTTATTTGCGAATCGTTAATATTATTTTCGTTGAGCAACTGGTCCAATTTCTCATGAAATTGGGCCCAGTTCGCTTTTTTAGTATTATAGATACGCGTTGTTCTACAAACTTTTATGCCTTTAGATCTTTTTAGATGAATTTCGAAAAGTATGGTGTTGTGGTCGGAGCTCGTCATGCCTTCGTCCAGTCGCCAGTCGTCGACCAGGTCCAGCAGTTCCACCGAGCAGGCCGTGACGTCCACGTAGCTGCTGTATACTTTCCCTCCTCTAACAGTGTAGAAGGTAGGGATGGTGCTGTTGTTGAGTACCTGCAGGCGCATGTCTTCGAAGCATCCAGCTAGGTCTTCGCCTCTTTGGTTTATAATAGGGCTACCCCACCAGGCGCTTTTAGCGTTGGCATCTCCTGCCATTAGTGTTTGGCGGCCAAAGTGTTGCTCTATTCTGGTCAGCTGGTCCAAGTATGGCCCTATCGGAGTCGGCTCGGGTTCAAAGTAGAAGGAGATCGCGAGGATCTCCCATGCGCTCGTACTGACTTTCACCACTACGATGTTAGGCGTGGTGAAATCAGGGCATTGGACGACGTCCAGGTCACCGTCGAATACAGCTATCGCTGCTTTGACCGGGCCGTCGTCCGGTTTCACGCTTTGGAAGATCCTCACACCCCGATACTCTTTCACCCGACCCGTGGCTCCGATGTATGGCTCCTGGATCAGTGCGAAGGCCACCTTCGAATTCGTTGCTTCAAGCATTAATTCATCGGTCGCTAACTGCATCCGCTGCAAGTTAGCTTGAGCTACGATGTATGGCCTCGCAACAGCTGAGTCAGAGTTAGCCGCCGGGACCACCTTAGCAGTAAGCTACAGTGGCTCTGGCCAGCGCGTCCCATCTCCGCCTGATTGGGCACTCCGCGCTGAAGGCGCTGTGCTCTGTCTTGTCTAGCTTTGCATGCAGACAGTTGCAGCAGGAGGGGGGCACATGAGCGAGCCACTCCGCGCACCCGTCCCTCATGTGGGGGCCTCCGCAGTGGCTGCACTTCGGCAGCGTCTCTTTACAGAGCCGCCGGCCGTGTCCGTACCCGAGGCACAGAGAGCATTGTACGAGCGGCGACTGGTCCGCCACTCGTATCCTCTGCAGGTCTATGTGGACTGCCTCGGTGTGGACCAGACGTTGCCACAGTGCGGGGGAGACCCTCAGCACGATGTGACAGGTGTGCGGGTTCCTGGTTCGCTTCTTATACGCCACTTCTGTCCTGGCGTCGTCTGCGCTGAGGTCGCGGAAGATAGTTTTGTTTTGTGTCCTCAGGGCCCCCAACACCTCCTCATCCGTGTTGTGTTGTAATACGTCCCTGAGGATCACCAATGGGTCTTTATTTTTCATATTTTCCACGTTTAATCCTTCTGCCTTTGCCAGCTTATCCTTAACCTTCTGCCTTTCTGCCTCAGTGCGGCAGCCCACTATAATTTTCCTGTCCTTCGCCTTACGAATTCGTTCTATCTGAACGTCCCCGTCTCTCGCGTTCACCACCTTCCGGATGGTGGTGAGCACCTCTTCCCCGCTCTGCGCTTCGTCCTTGGCGGTGACCACCACGGAGTGCAGCGCGGTATACTCCGGTATCTGCCTCCGGGTGGGCGCCGCCGCGACGCTAGCGTAGCTCCTTTGTTCGAGGCTCTCCTTCAGTGATTGTATTTTGTCACTGTTTTCCTTAGCCAGTTTGTTATTCTCGCGTATCAATTCCAACTGGTTTTCTATAATCCTGTCCAATTGTTTAATGTCGTCTCTGAGTCCCACTTCGGGTACCCCCTTCGGCTCCCCGGACGTGTCTCTCGTGCCCTGAACATTGACCGCCTCCGCCTCCTCCACCAGCTGGTAGAGACGGTCGATGTCCAGATGCACCTCCTCCTTGACGTCACGTCTCAGGTTGCCGGACAGGCTGAGGTTTGCCTTCACCCTGTGGACGCGTGCTCTCGCCTCCGCCGTCCTGTCGGCGTAGTCACCGCTGTCGACCCTGGGCGAGCACTCGGTCGCCTTCGTCAGCTGTTTGCCTGCAGCGGCCAGTTTGGTCCGCGGGGGGCACGCTGCTGCGATCGTCTTTTTCGGGAGAGGGATGACGGGCGCGGCTGTTATGGTTTTACGAGGAGGCGTCGGACTAGCTCGCTTCTGTTCCGGTTTCCCGGTTTCCCAGTCGCCGATGCTTCGTCTGACGTTCCGGGTCAGTGAGTCGTCCCTGATGGCGTTCTCTGTACCGGACAGAGTCACCGTTTCGTTTGGGTCCATTGTGGTATTTGGTTTAACGGGAGTTCGATACATTAATTGTTTGAGGGGGGGAGAGAAGAGGAAAGGAGGAAGATGATCTTGTCGGTACCACTCGCGGGTTAATTATATTTAGATAGATTTGTAAAAGTTTTAAAAATTTTAACACAAGTTGCAATAAAATAGTCAATAAAATAGTCAATATATAATAATAATGTCAATAACAATAATATTGTGTGTTATATTTAATAATGTTTTGTTTATGTTTCAGGTCCCGGTTCCTGCGGAGGTGGTCGGCGCGTGCGGAGCTACTCAGGTGAGTGTGTGTCGGTGCACGCCGGCCGGCTCCGGCCGAGGAGCGCTGTCAACTCACGCACTACTGTACGTAAGTATGTGTTACGCAATGAACCCACTCAATAGTGTTGTATGTAGGCCACTAGCCCTGGTCGGGGAGATAGTCAGTGTTGGCAGTTGGCTTCCTGTTTACAGTTAGTCAACAATATACCTAGTCAGGCACAATATGATGTATCATACGCGGTTAACACAATTACAATTATTATATTGCTAGTCTTTAAGAGCGTGTAAAGCGCTCTGTCAGAAAATAAAGTACAAGAATATAGAATAGGAATGTCTGTCAAAAGAACAGAACAAGTCTTTCACTTAACTAATTGATAATTCTATTATACCTACTGATTTTAATAATATATTTACTTGTGTTTCAGGAAGCGGTTGCGGCGGACAGCGGACGGGCCCCCGGTCGTCGCGGCGGTCACAGGGAGGTATGTAGGTGTCTATATACAGCTAGTTTTATTTAATTCCAGAAGTTCCGGAGCGCTGCAGAGCTACAGCGGCAGAACTACGGTACAACAACACTCCCGGTGTCCGACGCCACGATACAAACACGCCGCACTGCACTTCAAACCCGGTATGTATATATTAACGATATGTTATTTATATATGTATTATTATTTTTACTAGTTTAAATGTTTATGTGATCGGTCCGAGTTTATTTAAAAAATTATATTTAATAATCTAAAAATTTTAATTTTTCTAGTGAAATTTGGATGGTCAATGTATATATGTAACTCTATGTACGTAGTACATAGATGCCAATTTTGTTCTCAGAATTGAGCTATCTATTGCCGTTCCCGAGATACGGCGTCTCAAAGCGCGCGGCCGGTGTTGCGCTCACCACCACGCCGGGTTCCCGCTCGCGGTGTAAGGCACCGTGCGGGTGACGCGCGCGGCGCGGGCGGGGAGTACGGGACGGAGGAGATGGCGCGCGGCAGGCTCCGCCTCTCGCGGTCGGGGGCGGGGCTTAGCCTCTCGGTTTCAAAATGGCCGACCGACGGCGCTGGAACTATTGTGTCTTCTGTGGCCGGGAAATAACTCCACTATCACTCGACTGATAACGGAGGAATGCAGGCGCTCACTCGGCTTTCGGACGCCGTAGCTTGTTTAAAAATGGACCGATTTGATTTTAAGTTTTTACGTTCGATTGGGGAAGTACTTATGTAAGTGTCTGTGTGTGAAACAAAATTGGTCAAAAAATAATTTTCGAGGTGGGAGAGGGGGTCTAAAAATGGGGGAAAGTGCGATTTTGAGTTCCACGCTGCAAATAATACAAATAAAGCCCAAACGTAGTTAAGTTAGATATAGGACAAAATAAGATAAATTAAAAAGTAGGTATGAAAATAAAAGTAGGTACTAAGCCAGTTAAAAGCAATTTAGCCGGGGAGATAAACGACGTTGTAGGGGGGATCAGTACGGATGTATATGTGTCTATGCTCCAAAATTGACAAAATATTTTTTGGGGAGAGGAGGGGTCAAAGTAAGGGGGGGGGGGGAGAGATGCGATTCCGAGTCTCACAACTGTACAACCATAAACTACAACACAACAAAGCCCAAATAATTATCAATACAGAGAAAAATGAAACAAAGTAAATTAAAAAGTGGGTGCGAATATAAAAGTAGGGTACCCACGTTTATATTCGATTTATATACTAAACAGATTAGACGCGACTTGGCCGGGGACTTCACAGATAGTGTAAGTAGAGGTTACACTGTTAGATCACAATTATTTCTAGTTAGAAACTTGTGACCCACACCACTTCGGTGCAATTTCAGTTACAATGTTATTTTGCGGTTGGTAAACAGGAAAGGTTCCGCCTGAAATGTCACAAATCCGAAAAGGCTGATGCCAAAAATCCAATACACAAATATTATGTTTTTACTAGATACAGTTTATAATTTAAAGAGTGTTTTACTATTTACAGTTACATAAAAGTTCAAAAATTTTACCAATACTTTTTGTTCTTATAAATTTACAACTACTTTTGTTAAAAAACCCGTTTGCGTAATTCGATTTCGAAAATGACCCCACCGAAAGATCAAGCTAGGAACCGGTTTCTGGTGTCTATTGGTTCGTCCTCCGCAAAAAATAGCTTCTGCGGCGGCAGAATCAATTTTCAACCCCCCGTTCCCGAGTTTGAGCCCCCGAAACACCTACCCCTAGTAAAAGAAGCAGGCGCCCGATGACGCACTTTCGGAATCGAACAACTTCCGGGTCTTTACTCTTAAAAATCTAATTCAAACGGATTTCAACCTTGTGGTTCAGTGGCCCACGAAACCAATAACACAATTACCTTAAGGGTCTGACTGGCCACCCGAAATTAGGTTCTTGTCAGGAACGGAATTTAAAAATATTGTCTGTTAATTTTATTCTAAAATATGCTACGAACGTTGTATCTTTTTGAAAATAAATGACAAAAATCTGAAAGTTAATACAACGATAAAACTTGAAATTCCGGATCTATTAAAATATTAAAAAGTACCAGTCATAGATCAACTGGGTTTATTACAATTTTCAAAAAAATACCTTATTTTTAGATTCTCTAAATCTTCCAATTTCTTCGCAATTTTCAGCCTGAAAAAGTGCCTCCCGGCTCCTTCCCAGCTCCGGCTTCTGGTTGTAGTCCTTCGGCTGGTCCACCTCTTCTGGAACCTGGTGCTGGTTTCCGCGTTTATTCAGGTTTTCCCGGTTTCCCTGGCGAGTTCACCTGGGAAAAATCCGGGACTCAGCCTAGTTCCAGGTCTCTCAAAGACCCTTCAAGTTGCACTTAAAAAAGTGTAGGTCGTCACTGTAGATCTGGCAGCGTTTCGATTTGAAAACTTTTTGTCGACTTTGTTTGTGGTTTTTTTTCCGGTTTTTCTTCGATGATTCGGTCAAAAATGGTCCAAATTTCCAAATTTTTGAACTCGGACTTCACACACTTTTTTCCGTAAAGGAATATATATTTCACTTCACAGTGCTCGTCAATTAAGTATTTTTAAATCAAATTCTTAGGCGCGGGACTTGTAAAAAATTCTAAAATATTTTTAGAAAATCTCCGGGCACGTAGTGAGCCTGTCGGGTGCCAGGGCGCGACTTGGTTAGGTTAGGTTAGGTTAGGTTAGGTTAGGTTGGGGTGCGGTGCCGGCTACCTCCTCGAAGCTCATCCAGTACTATCCTTTGCGAATTCATTAATCCGGGGGGATGGTACTGGATTGGGCGGGTGCACCCTGGGTACGGTCAACAACTTCTCCTGAGTTTGGAGATCTTGTTGGCCGTAGCTAAAGTCCGGACTGGGGGGGAACTTCTGCGCACGCCCCTAAGCTTTTATTAGGAGCGCGCGCAGAAGCTGGGGAAGGTGCTCGGCAGGAGGCTGAGCGGGCCAGGCAGGTGTGCCTGAGCCAGAGGGCCCTCCGCGTGTCCCTCTGATCAGCAGAGGGCACAGTGGATGGGCGATGAGCGGCGAGTCTCGCCTGATGGGCGAGGTAGAGGGATGAGGGACGCCCCCGGTTGGTATTAACACTACCTCCGGGTGGAGTGTCGGAGATCGGAACCCCGATTGCTGCGACAGTCATGTCTTGGCGCGTGCGATGGGACCGAGGGCCTTGGCTTAACCGCCCGGGCCGCGAGGAAGAAAACCTCTATAAAAAATCACCCCGAAGATTAAGCGGCGGCGCAGCGCGAGAATCTGCATGGCCACCGGGTTGGTTGGTCGATACTGCGTTCCCCGCGGGAGCCCAGTCGAAGCTCTGCGCGGGTTAAGCCCGTAGACTTACCCAGGTACAGGGGGCACTGCCTGGGTGGACCGTTTATTTCCCCCATACTCGTGGGAACAGATATGGAGAACAATAAATTAATTATTTCAAATACAGAGGGAAAGGGGCCAGTCCCCGAATGGGATGAGTCTGACTCATCGTGTGTGAGCAGGGTGTCGGCGGGATCGCTTGCACTCAGCGAAGTACGGAAGCGTGGGAGACCACGAAAAGAGAGGCACGACGATAGCAGCCGCTCGCGCTCCGATAGCGGGTCGGATGCTCCGGCTGCGAAGATCGTCGCTGCGAAGGGAAAGCCAGGCCGAGGCCGACCGCCCACTACGGGCCAGTACATCGGTCTCGCTCAGGCTAAAGCGGCTCTTGTGGCCGCACAGCGAGAGGAGATGGAGCTCCGGGCCGAGCAAGAGGTTGCTGAAATGGCCCAGGAGCACCGTCTGTCGAGAGCGGCCTCAGAACGTGGCTCGTTTTCGTCGTTTTCGTCGGAGGCAGGAGATGGTCTCATGTCTTACGAACATAATAGGAGGGTCCTGGACTCCGTGGCCATCATTGAATCGGTGGCCACGAAGTCCAGGAATATCAAGGGCACGTTTGTGCGTGCCCTTAAGGACGCGGCAGCCTCGATTAGAGAGAGCGTAGACGTCATCTGTAAGAGGTCCTCTTCAGATGAAACGAAGAGGCTGCAGGCCGCCAACGTACGCCTGCAGAACGAGGTTAAGGAGCTCCGGAAGGAGATGTTGGAGCTCCAAAAAGAGATGAGACAAACACTGGCTGCCCCCGCGCCACGGCCCCCCGAGCGTTCATCGCCCGGCAGGGCTGAGGCGCCGGGACCCCAAGGCGAGGACCTGATGCAGAACATCCTGCGACAGGTCGGAGGTATGATGAGTGCGCGGTTCGAGGCCCTGGAGGAGCGCCTCCTGCCCGAAAAGCGCACTCGTCCTCCACTTGCAGCCGACCGCAGGAACCCCGTGGCCCCTGCGACCTCCGTGGTAGTTGTGGACCGAAGGAATGAGTTCCGGAAAGTCCCGCTCCCGGAGCCGCAGCCTGGCCAGTCGGGGATGCCTGTGGTCATGGACACGACCCATCCCCTTCCCCCTGAAACCCGCGAGGGTAAGAAGGGTAAGAAGGGGAAACTCGGCAGGAACACCGTGGCCAAGGGCAAACAGCCCACGGCCACCAACACCGGACGCGACGCGCCCCAAATGGCCAAAGTCCAGCCCGGCGTGAGCTGGGTGGAGGTGGCCAAGAGGGGTCGCAAGAAGAAGAAGGGCGGCGCAGCGGCGACACCGGCACCCTCGCAGGGGCCTCAACCCCAAGCGAGAGCCGCACAGCCGCGCAGTGCCGCAAAGGATAAGGTAACCTCAGAGAGGCAACCTAGACTCCGCGCCCCGAAGTCGTCTGCCGTCGTGCTGACGATTCAGCCTGGTGGTGTGGAGAAGGGCCTCTCCTACGGGAAGGCTTTGCAGAAGGCGAAGCAGACGATTGACTTGTCCTCGCTCGGGATCGAGAGCCTCGGGTTTCGCCAGGCAGCAACTGGGGCCCGAATGTTTGAGATCAAGGGCGAGTCAAGCGAGGACAAGGCGGACTCCCTTGCTGCAAAGCTCAGGATGATGTTCCCCGAGACGGAATTGAAGGTCACCAGGCCGGTGAAACGCGCGGACTTGCGCGTTTCCTGCCTGGATGACTCTGTCACCGGAGAAGAACTGGCGGAGACAATTGCCCGCACTGGGGAGTGTCACCCCGGTGCGGTCAAAGTCGGCGAAATCCGCCGCAACGCTGCTGGCCTGGGCACCGTTTTTGTGCGCTGCCCAGTTACTGCAGCAAAGAAGGTGCTGAAGGGTGGACGCCTTCTTGTGGGGTGGGTTGCGGCGACGGTCAGACTGTTGACGCCAAGACCCATGCGCTGCTTCCGGTGCCTCGAAGTGGGGCATGTTCGGGAGCAGTGCGAGGCGGAGGTTGACAGGAGCGCACTTTGTTTCCGTTGCGGTCAACCTGGTCATAAGGCGGGTGGTTGCTCGGCCGAGCCGCACTGCGCAGTATGCGCGACTGCAGGAAAGCCGGCCGAGCACCAGATGGGAGCCAGTGGGTGCGTCCCGCCTCCCAAGAAGATAAGGAAGACCGCAACGGGACCAAGAGTCCCAGTGAAGCCGAAGACGAAGACGCCTCATCCACCCCGCGCTGACACGGCGCAGGAAAGGATGGAGGTGGTGGACGTGGACAGCGAGTGCGTCCCACCTCCCAGAGCCGCATCGGGAATGAGTGTCGCGGCCGAATCGGCGACAGACACCCAACTGCCCGAGAGCGAGGGAGAGTCCAGTAGGAGTGGAATGGACACCCATGCTGCAGGAGAGCCAAATCCGGCGGTGGTCCCTGATAAGGGACGCAGAATCTCCGGACCTCAGCGGGTTAAAATCGAGACGTTGCAGGACCACTACTTCGATTACGAGGAGAGGAAGTTTGTTCACTCGGGGGCTGCAGAGGTGAAGGACCGGCCAGGTTCTGTCCTGCGCCTGAGCGGATTTCGGGGGTATATGCGCCGAGTTGCGTTGGCGCAACTGGTGTATAGAGAGACAGCTTGCCGCCACGAGGATATCGAGGTCAGCAAGATCCGTAGAGGGAATGTCAACTCCATTTTGGTGTGCGTCCCAAAGGACGCAGCCAAAATGCTGATGGCGGCAGAGCTCTATCTATAGGGTTGGAATCCATCCAACCTTATAAATAGAGCTCAAATTGAGAGACGACCGGACACTGGCAGCGGCCACACTTGGCCGCCTCCAGTCTCTAGTGAGAACTCTGGGTGCCGGGTGTGGGGAAACCCGGCGTCCACACTAAGGAGTTCAGGGTATGCGCGATGTGTCACGTGTTCTGACACATCGCCATATGAGAGGGACGAGCCTCAGGCTCCCGCGAAAGGGGTCCACTGGACCGGCGCTTGCCAGGGCTGCGGAGAATGCGACAGCACGTCCCGCGACCCTGACTGCAAAGCGATCTGAGGGAACACCCCAGGTTTTTAGTGGGTAGGCCGCCCTTCTGGCGGAGATTCCCACATAACCACCGCGCCCCCCCGGGCCGGTGGTATCCATCAAGGATTTTCCTGGGTTAAAAAAAAAAAAAAAAAAAAAAAAAAAAAAAAAAAAAAAAAAAAAAAAAAAAAAAAAAAAAAAAAAAAAAAAAAAAAAAAAAAAAAAAAAAAAAAAAAAAAAAAAAAAAAAAAAAAAAAAAAAAAAAAAAAAAAAAAAAAAAAAAAAAAAAAAAAAAAAAAAAAAAAAAAGGTTAGGTTAGGTTAGGTTAGGTTAGGTTAGGTTAGGTTAGGTTAGGTTAGGTTAGGTTAGGTTAGGTTAGGTTAGGTTAGGTTAGGTTTTTTTTTTTTTTTTTTTTTTTTTTTTTTTTTTTTTTTTTTTTTTTTTTTTTTTACTATCTACCCTCCAAGTCTATTGGAGCCTTTTTGTACTTATACCTGTCACGCCAGTTCTCGCTTTTATGCCTCTCGTACTTTCATGCAGATTCTTTCTCTCATTCATCTCAATCATTCTAATTGGTGGGATGCCAATTACTTTACATTTGTGTACCTATCTAAATGTATTTGTTTTATTTTTATTTACAGGGTATTACATCTAAAATAATTTCTTCAGCTTAATATTTATCTAGAATTACATACCGTATATATACAATATATATTGTTGTAATTCACTTATCTACTTTTATTTTTATTGTTTACCTTTCTTATTATATACCTACAGTAATCTAAAAATTTATTTCTAATTATATTATTACCTACGATTTCACAAAGATTTCCTATAGTTATATTTACATCAATTTCGTTTTCTGTATCAAATCTTTTAACTGCGTAGATGGGACATTCTGTGATGACGTGAAGTGCGCTCTCCTCAACATCCGGATCGCACGCACACGAAGGACTCTCCTTGCACTTGAATCGATGCAAGTACGAGGAGAATCCACCGTGGCCTGTTAACAACTGGGTGATGACGCCATCAAAAGTCATCTTTTTTGTGATTTTATATGCCTTGATTGCATCCGGAAAGAAGGTCCTTGTCGTCGATGCCGTCCCCCCACCGACATATCTCCGGTTCCATTCGTCAAGCGAGTCTAACCGGATTTGTCGCTTGACGAATGACACCGGGCACCTGTCGTAGTTTGCTTTGGTCTTAAGTCGAAGCGCCGCGTACTTAGCTAGCTCGTCTGCCCTTTCGTTTCCTTCCATCCCTGCGTGCGCCTTGATCCAATAGAGTTGGATGGTATTACCGCGTTGTGTTATTTGGCGTATGTTCTCTCTAGCCTTGACTGCCAAAGGATGGAAGGAAATGTTGTTGACTACTGTCTCCAGCGCGGATCTCGAGTCGCAATATATGTTGCTTGTTTGCGAGTTCCGGCTGAGTACGATGTCGGTAGCCTCTAACAGGGCAAGCAGCTCTGCTTGATAAACGGTGCAGCATTGTTCCAGCTTCAGTTTTCGGGTTGCGGTTTCCACGCCACTGTCCCATATGGACACTGCCGCGCCAACCTTTCCCTCCAGCTTACTCCCATCCGTATAAATACTGAGTCCGTCGTGGTTAATCTGTTCCAATGCTGCACCGTTCTCCACGCAGGTGTATCGCAGCTCCGCCCATTGTGCAGGATGTGGAAAATTCGCGAAATCTACTGGTCTCTCTATTTCTCTATCTACTGTTTCCTGCCGGGGGTATCCTCTTCTTGCTAAATACAGCGAGGCTGCTTCCCTGATACGTATGTCCAGGGGGAGCAGCCCGGCAAGCAACAGGGCTGAGTTGAGAGAGACTGTGCGGTAACCTTTAATTATCTTCTGGGCGAAGCTGCGCTGCACCGCGTCGAGCTGCTTCCTAGCGGTAAGTTTATTTGACGCAGGCGCCCATGCACCGGCTGCGTATAGGATGGTGGGTTCGACCACTGCCGTATACAGGGTCCTGACTATTGCGGGCTGCAACCCCCATTGGAGTTTTGCAGCCCTTGACAATTTTTTATAAAACGTAATGGCTTTACGGCAGATGTTGCTTATGTGCGCATTAAAAGTGAGTTTATCGTCAATAGTCAGGCCCAATACTTTTATTTCCCTTGACATGCCGATGTCGATCCCAGCCATGTTCAGGCGTGGTGTGTCGTATTTTAGTTTCCGCGTGATAGTCATAGCGTTTGTTTTGTGCGGCGCGAATTTTAACTTGTTTCTGACACCCCACTCCTGGACACGTCTGAGTGCGACATCGGCTTCTCTCTCTATTTCTAGGGCAGTTCTCCCCTCAAAGACAAGGACGACATCGTCGGCAAAGGCCTGGCTATAGTGACCGCTGTTCTCTAATTCCTTCAGTAGTGGATCGAGGATCAGATTCCACAGTATTGGGCCACCAATCGAGCCCTGGACACATCCCTTACTCGTCCTTCTCCCGTATTCTTCGCCAGCGTATCTAATAGTGACTTCTCTGTCACTGAGATAGCTATCCAGTACCCTTCTCAACTTTAGCGGACTCTCTTCCTCAGCCAGACGGATTCTTATAGCCGGCCACCAGGCGCTATCGAAGGCTCCCTCTATATCTAATGATACCAATGTCACTATCTTTTTCTCTTCAAGTTTCGATTGGATGTGCTGCATCAGAGTATATAGGGAGTCTTCGGTGCTTTTCTGGGGCATGAACCCGTACTGGCGAGTACTCATCCTCGGGATTAGTTGGTGCTTCAAACGGGCAATCAGCATCTTTTCGTACACCTTCCCTAATACAGGCAAAAGCCCAATCGGCCTGTAAGACTTTGGTATGGTGTACGACTCTTTGCCGGGCTTGCGAAGTACGACAATGGTTGCTACTTTCCATATCCGGGGAAAAAGTTCGAGTTCCAGGCACTTGTTGGTCAGCCCAAGAAAGAGGCCTTGGTCGTTGTTGATGGCCTGGCAACAAATGTCCGGAGTTAGGCCATCCGCTCCTGGTGCTTTTTTGGGGTTGAAAGCTTGCATCGCGATTCTCAATTCGGTTTGCGTGAATGGTGGGTAACATAGTCCATCTTGTTCTTCGCCATTTACTCTCTCCGCCTTCATTCTGATCTCGCTTTGCTCGGCGCTGTCGGTTTCTGCTAGGTCTTCCGGGTAGAAGGTGTTCGCTAATAATTCCACGGAACCTTTCGCATCCAGCATTTTTCCACCCATCTCAAGTGGCAGATCCTCCTCCCTTCTCGTCGTTCTACCGATCACTCGGTATATCCCATCCCACATCCCTTCCTTGTCTTGCGTCCTACAATACTCCTTCCAACTCTCGACCTGGGCTTTTTCAGCCATTAATTCATATTCTGCTTTATGTTTCAGGTACTCTTCGATGACCATCTGCTTGCGGACCGGTGCGGCACAACGGATCCTGCGCCTTCTGGTGGTGACCTCCTTCTTCATCCTCTCGAGCTCGGCTGTCCACCACGGAATCTTAAATTTTTCATTGTTTTTCTTTTCAGGTATTGTTTGTTTGCATGCTTCTACTATTGTATTCGTGTATTTTTCTATTGTTTTGTCCAAATAATCTTTATTGTAAATTTTTTCTATTTCAGATGGTGTTAATTGATTGTCTATGAATAATTGGTCCCTTTTCTCACGAAAAAGTTGCCAATTAGCATTTTTTGTGTTAAAAATTCTTGTTGTTCTGGTTATTTTTGGTTGGCCGGATTTGTCTAAATAAATTTTAAAAACTATTCCGTTATGGTCCGAGCTCGTGAGGTTGACTTCCACTCTCCAGTCGTCTATCAGGTCGAGCATATCTAACGAACAGGCTGTGACGTCGACGTAGCTATGGTATCGTTGGCCGCCCCTGATGGTATCGAAGGTTGGTATGTCTCCTACGTTTAGTACCTGAAACCCCAGTTCGTCGAGAGTTGATGCCATTTCTTCCCCTCTGTGGTCTATTCTGGCACTACCCCACCAACTACTCTTTGCATTGGCGTCTCCTCCGATGACCATCCTCCGAGGTCCTAGCTCTTTCTTGATCTTCGTCAGGTGCTCCAGGTCTAGCTCTATTGGCTGGTCTGACTCGAAGTAGTAGGATACCAGCGTGATCTTCCAGGTTCTGCTTTGGACTCCTAACACAACGATATTGTTCGTGGTTAGTTCCGGGTACTGTGTGATCACGAGATTCGGATCGAAGACTGCTATTGCAGCCTTCACAGTCCCTTCTCCTATGGCAGTACTCTGGAAGACCCTTACGCCCCGGTAACTCCTCATACTCTTCGCCCCGCCCACATATGGCTCCTGGAGCAATGCGACAGCTGCTTTCCTGTTCGCGGCTTCTATGAAGATCTCACTTGTAGCTAGTTTTTTCCTTTGGAGATTGGCTTGCAAGACTTCGAACACCGGGACCACCTTAGCAATAGGCCACAGTTGATCGGGCCAATGCCTCCCATCTTCTTCTTACTGGACATTCCTGGCTGAAGGCTCCGTGGTCAACTCTTTGCATTTTTGCCTTTGCACAGTTCACACAGTTCGGGGTTGAGTCTGCCATCCACTCTGCACACTTTGCTTTTAGGTGTTGGCCCCCGCAGTGGCTGCACACATCGGCCGCATCGCGACAGAATCGGCGGCCATGTCCGTACCCTAAACAGCGCGAGCACTGTATTAGGGGAGACTGGTCGGCGACTCTGACTCTCTGTATGTCGACTTGTACAGCCCCTGCTTGGGTCAATCGCTGCCAAATCTGTGGTGACACCTTGGCGACTACGTGTGCTGTGAGTGGGTTTCTTGCCCTTCGTCGATAGCGGATCTCGATCCTGTCTTCGTCATCGTTGAGCCCACTCAGTATGTGCGAGTTCTGTTTCCGGAGCGCTTTAATTACATCTTCATCTGAGTTGCTCTGAAGAACACCATAGAGCACGATCAAGGGATCTTTGTTTTTGATCTCCTCTACCTCCAGTTCTCTTCCATTTTCTCTTATCCGCTTTTTTACCTTCTCCATCTCTTCCTGATCCTTGCATCCCACGATTACTTTCCTATCCTTAGCTTTCCTTATCTTGTCCACCACTATGCCCCCTTCCCTTGCATTAATTGCTTGTTTTATTTGTTCCAGAACCTGGTCGCCGGTCTGCGTTTCAACCTTGGAGGTGATGACTACCGAGTGCAGCGCCGTCCGCTGCGTGGTTTCCCTCGCAGCGGTGCCGGCCGCTACGCTCGCGTAAGTCGCCCCCTCCAAGGATTTTTGGTGAGTACTTAATCTTTCTTTCAGGTCCTTCATCTGTTCGCAGTTCTCCCCGATTAATTTCGAGTGCTCCTCGAGCATTTGACGCAGTTGATGTTGGACGGCGTCGGGTTGAGGGAAGAGTGTGCGTGCTACTGGCTCAGTCATTCTGTCCCCGCTTTGTTCCTGCTCCTTTTTCTGGGACTTAAATTCTGCTTCGGCCTCTTTTACCAGCTGGAACAGTCGATCTAAGACCGATAACACTACTTCCTTTATTTCCGTCTTGGTATTCCTAGAGTTGCCGAGGTGAAGCTTAGCCTTATTCAGGCATGCCCTCGCCTCGGCAACTCTCCCCATGCCATAGACCGGTTTTGTCTGCGGGCTCTTCAGGGTCTGCTCGGGTGATTGTCTTTTGCTCTCCCGTTCTTTCCTTGGGCTTACCGCTTTCGCCTTGGACTTTGAAGTGGCCGCAGTGGTCACTGTCGCACGAGCCGTCGTAGAGGCTGTTTGGATCGTCCGTTTGAGAGCTCCTGTTGGAGGCCCTGTTGCTGTAGGTATCTTGGCTGGCGAGCTTAGGGGAAGACTCGGGGATTCTCTACCTGATTCCCATTCGTCAATACTATTTCGTACCCTCGCCGGAATGGCTGGGGGCTCCGAGTCAAATGAGCTCCTTCTGACGATTGGTTTCTTGGGCGGAGTTCGTGTGGCGGCAAACATTTTGGAGGGTTTCGTCAAATATATTTTAAAATTAAAGGTTTGTAAAAGTTGTAAAAGGTGTAAATAATATATAAAGTGTCTGTAGGGTAGCTATTT
The DNA here is from genome assembly GCA_932305915.1 of Agriopis marginaria. Classification (NCBI taxonomy): domain Eukaryota; kingdom Metazoa; phylum Arthropoda; class Insecta; order Lepidoptera; family Geometridae; genus Agriopis; species Agriopis marginaria. The sequence goes on along the minus strand of OW029940.1, from coordinate 8,986 downwards.
GTTTTGATGGCGTCAACACCAGCCCTATACTGACGGTCGATACAACCGTTTAGCGTTAAACTTATACACAGTGGTCCAGTATAAGTATAAGTATATGTATGACCGCAAGTCAGTATAATATAATACACAATTATTTAAGGTGTAAAATCCTCGAATTATTTTGAAATTTACTAATCCGTGCTTTTTTCTGTTTCAGGTCCTGATAGCAGGTTGCAGAGCTACTACGTCCAACGTCCAACGTCCGTCGGCGGTCTACAAACACAGGTGAGTAAATTTCTTTTGCAATTACGTCAAAAAGATTTTTGTAAAGTCAATAAGTACTTATGATGTATCAAAACAAATTAACACAGTTATATTATATTGGTAGTCTTAAGAGCGTGTAAAGCGTTCTGTCAGAAATAAAAGTACCTACAAGTATATAGATTAGGAATGTCTGTCAAAAGAACAGAACCAGTCTTTCACTTAACTAATTTATAATAGTATTATATTATACCTAATGATTTCAAAATTATATATGTTTATGTTACAGGAGGCGGTCGGCGGACAGCGGACGGCCGCGGGTCGTCGCGGCGGGCACAGGGAGGTATGTAAGTGCTTGTCTGCAGCTAATTTTATTTACTTCCAGATGTTCCGGAGCGCAGCAGAGCTACCAACAGCGGCAGCACTACGCTACAGCAGCACTCCCGGTGTCCGACGCCCGACACAACACTCCGCACTGCACCGCAACACGGTATGTATAATTATATTACTAACAACTTATTTATCCTAGTTATATTGTATTTGAGTCGGCCCGAGTATATTTAAATTTTTCTATTTAATAATCTCAAATTTTTTCCATACAAAATTAAAATTTTTATTTAAAAAGTTGAATTTCGGGTAGCCAAAGTATGTGTGTGACACTATGTACAAAGTACATAAGTGCCAATTTTGTTTTTAGAATTGAGCTATCTCTTGCCGTTCCCGAGATACGGCGACCCAAAGCGCACGACCGGTGGCCGTGCGGGTGACGCGCGCGGCGCGGGCGGGGTGTACGGAACGGAGGAACGGAGGAAGGGGCGCGTGCAGGTTCCGCCTCTCGAGGTCGGACTAGTGCCGCCTCTCGTGGTCGGCTAGTTCCGCCTCTCGTCGTCGGGCTAGTTCCGCCTCTCGTGGCCGGGCTAGTGCCGCCTCTCAGATTCAATACGCGGCCGATGTTTTAGGATTGTGAATTTTTAGGCTGAGAGAGGGGATCAATAAGGGAGGCGGGGGGAGTGCGACTCTAGGTCTTACAACTATAACAATAACAAAAACAATCCCAAGCAGCAACTAATACAAATAAATTAAACAAAACAAGAAAATAAATAAGTAAATTGGCGGGGGGCAAACAAAAATAAAGGGGGCAAGGGGGCAATTCAAATTCTGTATCGGGTGTATTTAGCACGTGCTAAGTGTTGCCCAGTAAAAATTTGCAACTAAATTGAGAGGGGGGCAAAGAAAAAAGAGGGGGGCGTTCAGGGAAAATTTTACTTTTTATAGCAGCAAAGTGAGAGCCGATTTAACATTATTTTAAAACGAGGGGGGCATGAAATTTTGAAAAGGGGGGCAAGGGGGCAAATTCAAATTATGTATCGGGTGTATGTACCACGTGCTAAATGTTGCCCAGTAAAAATTTTGCAACTAAATTGAGAGGGGGGCAAAAAAAAAGAAGAGGGGGGCGATCAGGGGAAAATTTATTTTATATGCCAGCAGAGTGATAGCCGATTGCAGGAATACAACTTTTAGAATTTTATGAAGATTATATTAAAAGAGGGGGGGCGGACGTGACCAGACGTAATTAGGGGGGGAGGAAATGGATACCAAAATGCTATATATTACCTATAATCCTAATATGCAAAAATATTCACTGATACTGCTATAGTTTCGCTTCTGTAGACTGTTTCGTATGACACTAGGGCCGGCTACTCGGCTCAGGGAGGCGTTGGGTAGGGGGAGGGCAAATGTTTAAGCTATAGTTTACAATTTTGTTAATACAATATTTCAATTATATTATAAAAAAGATTTAAAATTAATTATACAATAATTTTTAGTCGGCGCCAATTAAAACCGACTTGCACTTGACGAAATTCCTCACTATTCTATTTATAGACACCAACTTGACCTACTTTTGATGTCGATTTAGCAGATGTTCACTAAAAACTATGTATCTTATTATCTATTGAAGCAAAAAATCCAAAATTTTCAGGAAATGTAGGTCTTGAAATTGTCTATTTTATAGGGTCAAAATTTGTTGGGGTCATAAATCGTTTTTCAGAATGGCACTGGGTCAAAGTTCATCAAAAATTTTCCAACCTTGTATTTCCGCCGGGAGTTGTCCAAAATTCTTGATCGAGGTGTCCAGTTATTCGTCTTGGCGCCCTGCACCTTGGTCTTCTGTGAGATTTTGTCCCAGACGTCTGGATCCCAGGTTTCGGGTCATGAGTTTTCTGGTTTTCCCGGTTTCCCTGGCGAGTTCAACCGGGAAAAATCCGGGACTCAACCAAGTCCTAGGTCCTTCCACGACCCTTCGAATTGCACTTAAAAAAGTGTAGGTCGTCGCTGAAGATCTGGCAGCGTTTCAATTTGAAGAGTGTTTGTCGATCTTATTTTAGGTATTTTTCCGGTTTCTCTCAGATAACTCGGTCAAAAATGGTCCAAATTTCCAAATTTTGGAACCAACACTTCACTCTCTTCTTTCCGCAAAGGAAAGTAAATTTCACTTCACAGTGCACGTATTTTAACTATTTTAAAAACAATTTCATGTGCGCGGAGCGAGTATAAAAATTCAAAATTAATTTTGGAAAATTTCCAAGCACGGACCGAACTTGTCGGAGGCCGGGGCGCGACTCGGTTAGGTTAGGTTAGGTTAGGTTAGGTTAGGTTAGGTTAGGTTAGGTTGGGGTGCGGTGCCGGCTACCTCCTCGAAGCTCATCCAGTACTATCCTTTGCGAATTCATTAATCCGGGGGGATGGTACTGGATTGGGCGGGTGCACCCTGGGTACGGTCAACAACTTCTCCTGAGTTTGGAGATCTTGTTGGCCGTAGCTAAAGTCCGGACTGGGGGGGAACTTCTGCGCACGCCCCTAAGCTTTTATTAGGAGCGCGCGCAGAAGCTGGGGAAGGTGCTCGGCAGGAGGCTGAGCGGGCTAGGCACGTGTGCCTGAGCCAGAGGGCCCTCCGCGTGTCCCTCTGATCAGCAGAGGGCACAGTGGATGCGCGAGGAGCGGTGAGTCTCGCCTGATGGGCGAGGTAGAGGGATGAGGGACGCCCCCGGTTGGTACTAACACTACCTCCGGGTGGATTGTCGGAGATCGGAACCCCGTTTGCTGCGACAGTCATGTCTTGGCGCGTGCGATGGGACCGAGGGCCTTGGCTTAACCGCCCGGGCCGCGAGGAAGAAAACCTCTATAAAAAATCACCCCGAAGATTAAGCGGCGGCGCAGCGCGAGAATCTGCATGGCCACCGGGTTGGTTGGTCGATACTGCGTTCCCCGCGGGAGCCCAGTCGAAGCTCTGCGCGGGTTAAGCCCGTAGACTTACCCAGGTACAGGGGGCACTGCCTGGGTGGACCGTTTATTTCCCCCATACTCGTGGGAACAGATATGGAGAACAATAAATTAATTATTTCACAAACTGAGGGAAAGGGGCCAGTCCCCGAATGGGATGAGTCTGACTCATCGTGTGTGAGCAGGGTGTCGGCGGGATCGCTTGCACTCAGCGAAGTACGGAAGCGTGGGAGACCACGAAAAGAGAGGCACGACGATAGCAGCCGCTCGCGCTCCGATAGCGGGTCGGATGCTCCGGCTGCGAAGATCGTCGCTGCGAAGGGAAAGCCAGGCCGAGGCCGACCGCCCACAACGGGCCAGTACGTCGGCCTCGCTCAGGCTAAAGCGGCTCTAGTGGCCGCACAGCGAGAGGAGATGGAGCTCCGGGCCGAGCAAGAGGTTGCTGAAATGGCCCAGGAGCACCGTCTGTCGAGAGCGGCCTCAGAACGTGGCTCGTTTTCGTCGTACTCGTCGGAGGCAGGAGATGGACTCCTGTCTTACGAGCATAATAGGAGGGTCTTGGACTCCGTGGCCATCATTGAATCGGTGGCCACGAAGTCCAAGAACATCAAGGGCACGTTTGTGCGTGCCCTTAAGGACGCGGCAGCCTCGATTAGAGAGAGCGTAGACGTCATCTGTAAGAGGTCCTCTTCAGATGAAACAAAGAGGCTGCAGGCCGCCAACGTGCGCCTGCAGAACGAGGTTAAGGAGCTCCGGAAGGAGATGTTGGAGCTCCAAAAAGAGATGAGGCAAACGCTGGCTGCCCCCGCGCCTCGGCCCCCCGAGCGTTCATCGCCCGGCAGGGCTGAGGCGCCGGGACCCCAAGGCGAAGACCTGATGCAGAACATCCTGCGACAGGTCGGAGGTATGATGAGTGCGCGGTTCGAGGCCCTGGAGGAGCGCCTCCTGCCCGAAAAGCGCACTCGCCCTCCACTTGCAGTTGACCGCAGGAACCCCGTGGCCCCTGCGGCTTCCGTGGTAGTCGTGGACCGAAGGAATGAATTCCGGAAAGTCCCGATCCCGGAGCCGCAGCCTGGCCAGTCGGGGATGCCTGTGGTCATGGACACGACCCTTCCCCTTCCCCCTGAAACCCGTGAGGGTAAGAAGGGTAAGAAGGGGAAACTCGGCAAGAACACCGCGGCCAAGGGCAAACAGCCCGCGGCGGCCAAAACCGGACGTGACGCGCCCCAAATGGCCAAAGTCCAGCCCGGCGTGAGCTGGGTGGAGGTGGCCAAGAGGGGTCGCAAGAAGAAGAAGGGCGGCAGCGCGGCGACACCGGCACCCTCGCAGGGGCCTCAACCCCAAGCGAGAGCCGCACAGCCGCGCAGTGCCGCAAAGGACAAGGTAACCTCAGAGAGGCAACCTAGACTCCGCGCCCCGAAGTCGTCTGCCGTCGTGCTGACGATTCAGCCTGGTGGTGTGGAGAAGGGCCTCTCCTACGGGAAAGCTTTGCAGAAGGCAAAGCAGACTATTGATTTGTCCTCGCTCGGGATCGAGAGCCTCGGGTTTCGCCAGGCAGTAACTGGGGCCCGAATGTTCGAGATCAAGGGCGAGTCAAGCGGGGACAAGGCAGACTCCCTTGCTGCAAAGCTTAGGATGATGTTCCCCGAGACGGAGCTGAAGATCACCAGGCCGGTGAAATGCGCGGACTTGCGCGTTTCCTGCCTGGATGACTCTGTCACCGGAGAAGAACTGGCGGAGACAATTGCCCGCACTGGGGAGTGTCACCCCAGTGCGGTCAAAGTTGGCTTAATCCGCCGCAACGCTGCTGGCCTGGGCACCGTTTTTGTGCGCTGCCCAGTAACTGCAGCAAAGAAGGTGCTGAAGGGTGGACGCCTTCTCGTGGGGTGGGTTGCGGCGACGGTCAGACTGTTGACGCCAAGACCCATGCGCTGCTTCCGGTGCCTCGAAGTGGGGCATGTTCGGGAGCAGTGCGAGGCGGAGGTTGACAGGAGCGCACTTTGCTTCCGTTGCGGTCAACCTGGTCATAAGGCGGGTGGTTGTTCGGCCGAGCCGCACTGCGCAGTATGCGCGACTGCAGGAAAGCCGGCCGAGCACCAGATGGGAGCCAGTGGGTGCGTCCCGCCTCCCAAGAAGATAAGGAAGACCGCAACGGGACCAAGAGTCCCAGCGAAGCCGAAGACGAAGACGCCTCATCCACCCCGCGCTGACACGGCGCAGGAAAGGATGGAGGTAGTGGACGTGGACAGCGAGTGCGTCCCACCTCCCAGAGCCGCATCGGGAATGAGTGTCGCGGCCGAATCGGCGACAGACACCCAACTGCCCGAGAGCGAGGGAGAGTCCAGTAGGAGCGGAATGGACACCCATGCTGCAGGAGAGCCAAATCCGGCGGTGGTCCCTGATAAGGGACGCAGAATCTCCGGACCTCAGCGGGTTAAAATCGAGACGTTGCAGGACCACTACTTCGATTACGAGGAGAGGAAGTTCGTTTTCTCGGAGACAGCAGAAGTGAAGGACCGGCCAGGTTCTGTCCTGCGCCTGAGCGGATTTCGAGGGTTCATGCGCCGAGTTGCGTTGGCGCAGCTGGTGTATCGAGAGACAGCGTGCCGCCACGAGGATATCGAGGTCAGCAAGATCCGTAGAGGGAACGTCAACTCCGTTTTGGTGTGCGTCCCAAAGGACGCAGCCAAAATGCTGATGGCGGCAGAGCTCTATCTATAGGGTTGGAATCCATCCAACCTTATAGATAGAGCTCAAATTGAGAGACGACCGGACGCTGGCAGCGGCCACACTTGGCCGCCTCCAGTCTCCAGTGAGAACTCTGGGTGCCGGGTGTGGGGAAACCCGGCGTCCACACTAAGGAGTTCAGGGTATGCGCGATGTGTCACGTGTTCTGACACATCGCCATATGAGAGGGACGAGCCTCAGGCTCCCGCGAAAGGGGTCCACTGGACCGGCGCTTGCCAGGGCTGCGGAGAATGCGACAGCACGTCCCGCGACCCTGACTGCAAAGCGATCTGAGGGAACACCCCAGGTTTTTAGTGGGTAGGCCGCCCTTCTGGCGGAGATTCCCACATAACCACCGCGCCCCCCCGGGCCGGTGGTATCCATCAAGGATTTTCCTGGGTAAAAAAAAAAAAAAAAAAAGGTTAGGTTAGGTTAGGTTAGGTTAGGTTGGGGTGCGGTGCCGGCTACCTCCTCGAAGCTCATCCAGTACTATCCTTTGCGAATTCATTAATCCGGGGGGATGGTACTGGATTGGGCGGGTGCACCCTGGGTACGGTCAATAACTTCTCCTGAGTTTGGAGATCTTGTTGGCCGTAGCTAAAGTCCGGACTAGGGGGGAACTTCTGCGCACGCCCCTAAGCTTTTATTAGGAGCGCGCGCAGAAGCTGGGGAAGGTGCTCGGCAGGAGGCTGAGCGGGGCCAGGCAGGTGTGCCTGAGCCAGAGGGCCCTCCGCGTGTCCCTCTGATCAGCAGAGGGCACAGTGGATGGGCGAGACTCGTCGTGGACGAGTGGGGAGGGATGTGCCCGGTATGTACTCACACTACTGCCGGGCTTAACGTCGGAGATCGGAACCCCGTTTGCTGCGCCAGTCACGTCTTGGCGCGTGCGATGGGACCGAGGGTCTTGGCTTAACCGCCCGGGCCGCGAGGAAGAAAACCTCTATAAAAAATCACCCCGAAGATTAAGCGGCGGCGCAGCGCGAGAATCTGCATGGCCACCGGGTTGGTTGGTCGATACTGCGTTCCCCGCGGGAGCCCAGTCGAAGCTCTGCGCGGGTTAAGCCCGTAGACTTACCCAGGTACAGGGGGCACTGCCTGGGTGGACCGTTTATTTCCCCCATACTCGTGGGAACAGCAATGGAGAATCAATTAAATATTTCAGTTAAGGAGGGAAAGGGGCCAGTCCCCGAAAATGACGAGTCTGACTCGTCGTGTTTGAGCAGGGTGTCGGCGGGATCGCAATCACCCTGCGACAGACGGAAGCGTGGGAGACCACGCTCAAAGAGAGAGGACGATGGCAGCCGTTCGCATTCCGATAGCGGGTCGGATGCTCCGGCTGCGAAAGTCGTCGCAGCAAAAGAAAAGCGAGGCAGAGGCAGACCGCCCACAACGGGCCAGTACGTCGGCCTCGCTGAAGCTAAAGCGGCTCTAGTGGCCGCAAAGCGAGAGGAGATGGAGCTCCGGGCCGAGCAAGAGGTTGCTGATATGGCCCGGACGCACCGTCTATCGAGAGCGGCCTCCGACCGAATGTCGGAATCGTCAGTGTCGACGGAGCAGGGGGATGAGCCCCTGGCCGTCGAACTCAATAAGAGGGTCTTGGACTCCGTGGCCATCATCGAATCGGTGGCCACGAAGTCCAAGAACATCAAGGGCACGTTTGTGCGTGCCCTAAAGGATGCGGCTGCCTCCATCAAAGAGGCAGTAGAGGACCTCCGCAAGAGGTCCTCATCGGATGAAACTAAGAGGCTGCAGGCTGCCAACGCGCGCCTGCAGGAAGAGGTTAAGGAGCTCCGGAAGGAGATGGTGGAGCTCCGTAAGGATTTGACGCAAGCGCTCGCTGCCCCCGCGCCGCGGCCTTCCGAGCGTTCAGCGCTAGGCAGGACCGAGACGTCGGGACCCCAAGGTGAGGACCTGACGCAGAGCATACTGCGACAGGTCGGCGGAATGATGAGTGCGCGGTTCGAGGCCCTGGAGGAGCGCCTCCTGCCCGAAAAGCGCACTCGCCCCCCGCTCGCAGTAGACCGCAGGAACCCCGTGGCCCCTGCGTCCTCCGTGGTAGTCGTGGACCGACGGAATGAGTTCCGGAAGGTCCCGATCCCGGAGCCGCAGCCTGGCCAGTCGGGGATGCCTGCGGTCATGGACATGACTCATCCCCTTCCCCCTGAAACCCGCGAGGGTAAGAAGGGTAAGAAGGGGAAATTCGGCAAGGACACCGTGGCCAAGGGCAAACAGCCCGTGGCCACCAACACCGGACGTGACGCGCCCCAAATGGCCAAAGTCCAGCCCGGCGTGAGCTGGGTGGAGGTGGCCAAGAGGGGTCGCAAGAAGAAGAAGGACGGCGCAGCGGCGACACCGGCACCATCGCAGGGGCTCCAACCCCAAGCGAGAGCCGCACAGCCGCGCCACGCTGCAAAGGAGAAGGCAACCTTGGAGAGGCAACCTAAACTCCGCGCCCCAAAATCGTCTGCTATTGTGCTGACGATTCAGCCTGCGGGTGTGGAGAAGGGCCTCTCCTACGACAAAGCTTTGCAGAAAGCAAAGCAGGTGATTGACTTGCCCTCGCTCGGGATTGAGAGCGTCCGGTATCGCCAGGCAGTAACTGGGGCCCGGATGCTCGAAATCCAGGGCGAGTCAAGCTGCGATAAGGCGGACTCCTTCGCTGCCAAGCTGAGGGAGTTATTCTCAGACACGGAGCTCAGAGTCACCAGGCCGGTGAAAAATGCGGATCTACGCATTT